>OZ026514.1:49997665-50009530 GCA_964019695.1 Loripinus fragilis
TAATAAGAGCGATTAAATTTTACTGAAATGCATGTCGAAAAGGTGGGTGGGGTAAGTTGCTTCGTTCAGCAGACGCATTCAAACATTGTCTGAATATTATAAACGCATTTCTGGTAAAATAGAGATTGTTTTACAATGGTAAAACACGTTTTTCCTGACGGTCAACGGATCGTGTCTGGAAACAAAGCAAATGTGGCTAAAATCTTGTGTCGCACGAAAGGGTGACCACTGTCTCAAACAGAGGTCGTTTTCTAGGCCTCAAATATTCTTTAATCAATTTTGTTTCCATGAGATACGCTTGACTGATAAGATGTTAGAATGCACTAAAATTCATAGCTTTAGTCTGATCAGTCTAAGAGATATTCACGTTTTTTTTAGATGAGGCTTTTTTTCTTGACGTCAGTATATTTAAGCTCATTAAGTGAACAGGTGGCAAAGGGCTGATACCGTAATACACGTTATGTTGTTTTCAACATCACATGAATATTGGGATTCCTATGGTAACGGAACAAGTCAAATAGTTGCACAAAAAATATTGACTCCTAGACACCTCAAAACTATTCAAGCTAGCTTGATGACATTATATATGTGAACTGGTGGCATTATGTTGATTATGCACGTCGACCACCTTCGGTTGGTGTCACATGAAAATGTGGGTGTTATTGCGAAAACATATGGATCCTTATGTAAATCAATAACTGTTTAAGCTAGCTTGGTGACACTTTGTATGTGAACAGGTTGCAATGTGCTGGTTTTGCCTGCCACATATTTGCCGTCATATGAAAATCTTGGTTGCTGTGGTGAAGGAAATAGTCAAAATTCTGCAGTGGAAGGTGAAATATGTACAGCGGACAATATCTCTGCTTTTTCGTTCAATTTTTATTTATTTATTTTTGTGTGTGTGTGTGGGGGGGGGGGGCTTTTTTATGAGTAAATTTACATTTTCGAAGCAATCCTTTAATGAATCTTTTGATTTGTGCAATCGTTCATAACCTCATGAATTACATAAATTGATTGACAGCTTCCAAGCTCACTTGCCCGTGCAATACGCTTCGAACATCGAACTCATAAGTTAGAAGTGATACTGAGGCTTGTTCAACAATGCTAGCGCTCAGAGTGCTATCGAGTGCTTTCTCTCTGAACGCAAGTGCTCGTCAAGGCGCTTGCAGGCGCTAACCATTCAACATGATAGGTGGTTCGGCCGAAATTCCAAGATGGCTACCAAACTAATAATGGGTTTTCGTGGGAAGCTATGGGTAATATTTTCAGATGCGTTTTTAGAATGTCGATGTCTTTTTGTGTGGGTATATGAAAGGAAACAATTTAAATTGCATGTAGAATGGTGTTTCGCTTTGCTTTCCGACAGATGGATGCATTTGAATTTCTAATCACTAGGCGCTATTGAGCAAGCGCTCGCTATCGTTCAATAACGTAATGATCATACAAACAAGCGCTAAATCGCTTGTATTGTTGAACTCGCCTCTGGTGTTGTGATTGACACCTGAGTCGCACGTGCAAGACAAACCTCTTGTTTGCTCCATTGGCTGTCCGTGAATAAGCTGGCTGTGCCGCTTTTCCATTTTACACTCCGACTAAACCGTTTATTTACAGAACCTAGTATGTTCACTTCTTACCAAACCCTGTTTTCAGCATGGCACCAATAACGACAGTCAAGTGCACCAGGTCACAAAACATTGTATGCAATAGCCAATAAAAAATTGTTGTTTTGTGAGGTTAAAAAAACTCGTTCCTCAATTTGTCAAAAGCACCAGTTCAAAAATCTCGTATACGTAAATTTGGTAAGACAAAAAAGGCAGGTAAGCTTTATTTGGTTTATTATTGTGATTGTTTCAAAGGATTTCTATGAACACTTTATTGCGAATTTAAACTTAAATTTGTCATTAGAACTCGTTTCTTGCCTTCAATCAGATTATTTAAGAAAGTACTGCAGATACGAGAATTTGTAAATGTGTCTCTTGATGTTGTATTCTACGAGATTGTGTCCCTAAAATAGAACTGTTCACACAAATAAAACTAGGATACTTCAAATGCAGCTTACATGCCTCAAAAAGAGCAGAACTACATTTGGTTATATTTAGCTATTTTATTAAAACACAACTTGCCTTTATTGACTTTCGGAAATTTCCAAAATGTCGTATCTGCAATCTCGTATATTTTTTAAAATGTATCACATTATGCATGAAACATAAACTCCTGCCAATGTATAACTTGCATCAGTTAAATAAACTTAAATATGTTTTCAGTCTGAAGGTTAGAAGAATAATGCAAAAAGCAAAAAATCCAGAAAGTTTTTTGTCTCTCCTGTAAAATTTACTAAAGTGCATTTAAGAGGTTATGTAAACGAACCAACGATTTGAATGTGATGTCTTGTCGGGTGCAACTCTGTTATCATAATGTTCTTTTACAATATTTGATATGCACAGGTCAAGCTAATAAAAAAAACTTACTTATATAAGGCAAAATTACTGGAACTTAAAAAAGTAGGTTAAACGTGTCTTTATCCAGTAGTCAGGGTCACACAATTGGATTTGTCACAAAAGCGATAAATAGATAGATAGATAGATAGATATTCTTTATTTCCTCCAATCGTGGAGAGTTTCAAAACATATATGAACATATGTACAACAGTAAATATAATAAAGACAAAGCAACTACAACATATATACATGATACAAATTATATGACTGAGCAAGATGCTCGATGCTAAGCTGTATACAAGTACATCTGTCCCTTGTAAACTCCCTTACCGAAACGAAACGTAAGAGTATAACTGGGTACAGATACAGTATATATCACCTCTTTAATTCCTTAATCGGGTTGGCAGACATCTGTATATAGACATAGATAAGGCTGTTTAGATTGATTCGATATCAACACAGCATTGGTCCGCACCGGGTCTCGAGGCTACAAAACCCGAGCACAGTCCCAAACTCAAAACGAAGCGCAACGGTTGGCTGCTTGCGGACACGTGTCCGCAAACAGTCAATCGCCGCGGTCCACCCCGAGCCCGAGAATGAACTCAAGCTCCACAACCCCGAGGCCCGGCCATTAACACAAATCTGTGTCAACATCGACCCAACGACAGCATGCTTGAAGTTGCAGATTTATATTTTTGCCACAATTTGTGCAGATTTAAAACGCATACTCGTTTAAAATTATCCAGCTCATCGTTTAAAATATTATTTAATTGAGCATTTGCCATGCCAAGTAGAACATTAGACACAAGAAACATGTTTTGGCTAAGCAAAAATTCGAAAGCAGCCGTACTTGTATTACGGATGTCTTGCCATAGCTTTGTTCTATCTATTGTCAGATAACTACACTCGTGTATACAATGGTCAGCAATATTATCGTAATAAGAATCACAAGCGGCGCACAATATATTATGTCTTGTATCAGTCAAGCTAGCAGTCATTTGTATAACAGACGTACAAGGTGATAACAGTTTCCGCTGATTTTTGGAGAAATACCACGCCCAATGAGGCTGAAATTCAGGGTGAACAATTCTAAAGCGATAAAACTCTTGTGCCAATGTTCTACTATTCCATGAACAAATCGCACTTTGGTGCAGTCTGCCTTTGAGTAAGCGATTCCAGGCATTTTTACTAGGAAATCTACTAGTATCAACAAAACTATGTACTATATGCAACATCTGATATTTTTCTAACAGTTTTATAACATCTGGTATGAAACCATGTTGACCATTATAAGGATAGGTCATATATGACAACAACCTAAACAGAAATACCCTTTTCACCCATGTACATGTATTAGTTCTACAGAATTGGCCGAAAAGTGTTAATTTCCTAAAATCAATCTCTGTTTCTAATGGAAATATACCCATCAAACTGAGGGCAGCATCAGTACGAGTTTGCATGCCCAGTGACTGCATGCGTTTTATGCAAAACCTGTGAGAACGTTCTAATGTAACCATTTCACTTTCAGTTATGTTGTTAATGTACTCACAGCCATATAGAGCTTTTGGTATTACTACGGACTTGTAGATCGTAATACATGTAAGAGGGTGCAACGTTTCTTGTAAGAGTATCCCACTATTAGCAAGACTGAAATAGGTTCCTTTTAATTTGTCTGTTACATCTTTGATGTTTAGCTTTTTGCTTAAATATTTGTTATTTATAATACCTAGATGCTTGTAGTTTTCGTTTTCTTTAATAATATCATTCCCAAAGCGCCATACTCGTTTTGACTTCATATAATTATATTTGGTTTCATTGTATACAATGACAGAACTTTTCAGGGCTGAATATTCATATCGCCATTTGCATGAGTATGCGTAACAAATGCATAAGAGACAGAGAAGACCAGCAACAGACAAAGCTAAAAGTACCATGTCATCTGCTACAGTTGGAGAACATACATTCATTGTTAGCATTTTAAATCCGACATTGCACTTTGTTAACTGCTCAAGTAAATCATCGTTATAACATGAAAACATGAAGGGAGATAACACTCCACCCTGACGTGAACCTTGCAGTATATGAAAGTAAATCGATTTATGTCCCTTATATAATACACAACTTTTCATATTGGTATGCAAGTCTATGATAATTCCGAGCAATTTTGATCTTATTCCCAAATCATAAAGTTTTACAAACAATCCATTGTGCCACATTCGATCAAATGCCTTCTGTATATCCAAGTAACAAACAAACAATTTGCTATGATTTTCTTTAGCGTACGATATACATTCTTTGATCATCAATGAAGACATATTACAACCCACCTGTGGTCTAAAGCCTCCTTGTAAACAATTAAGAGGCTTTGTAATAGCTGCTTTTACTTTTTCGAGCAGAAGCTTTTCAAACAGTTTCAGTATAGCTGATGACAGGGTAATTGCCTGATAATTATTTTGGTCTGTTTTAGACTTTTTACCACCTTTGTGTAAGGTTATAATAATGCCCTCTTTCATGCTGCATGGGATATATCCATAATTAAACATAGCTGTATAAAAGTTTGCTAATTTTTCATACAATAAATCCCCACCATAAATTAAATGCTCATTATAAATACAGTCCGCACCACAAGCCTTCTTCTTTTTTAGTTCTTTTATGGCCTCTTTGACCTCTAACATGGATATATATGTAGGATTAGCGTCTCGTTCATTTTCAATTTCTTCCTTGATAAACTTAACCCTGGTATCTACTTCCCGCTGAAAATTTGAATCATAATGAGGTCGCTCAGTGTCAGTATACAAATCTTTAAAATAATTCCCCCAACCAGATACGATTTGCTCAGGATCCCTACATACTGTAGTACCAAATTTCATCTCGCAGCCTGCTTCAGTACTTGAAAATTTCTTTCGACAGTTTATTTTCTTCCAAAACAGAGCACTATCAACCTCAGCAGCCTGGTCTATGTCTATATTTATTTCCGTTAAGAAATTATCAGCACATCTTCTGTGATGTGCTCGAAACAAGCATTTAGCCATTTTATAATCTTTATACGAAGAGTGCCTATTACCCCTTGGTCTGCCAGCTCTATGCCATTGACGTCTTTTCTCCCTCATTACTGCATGAAGATCCTTAAGAGTAGAGTCCCAGTACGGTTTTAAATAAGGCCTAAATTTCGTCCTGGGTAAAATCAGGTCAGATGCTGCTGTTATACTATTTATAATATTGGTGTATGTTTGATCAAGTTTGTCTTTAGCATTAATATTCACTTTAAAAGAGTGCGATGAAAGCAAACTACTTAGTTCTGAACTATATAACTGTAAAATACCAGGATCAAGTTTATCCCATTTAATATGCGATGCAAATGTATTTGATGCATTGATAAAATCCGCCAATGGAACGCTAATGCTACATACAATCGGTCTGTGACGAGATACATTCAAGACGTGGTCATCTAATATTTTACATGATATAACGGTATCTATCCTTTCTACAGGTAATAAAATATGATCAATGAGTGACGTATATGCGTCATCATATGAGACAAAACTCGCAGAAGCGCCGGAGCACATTGGTAGACTATTTTGGCTGACAAGATTAAAACTGTCCATCATATCAATTAAATATCTACCACGATCATCCGTGGGTTTTATAAAAACCTTTCCTTGTAAATGAGCATTAAAGTCGCCCATCACAACAACAACTCCATTATGCCAGTACATGCTGATAATGACATACAGATAATCAATAAAATCTCTAAACTCTTGAATAGGTTGGTTACTAGACGGAGCATAGACCTGCAAAATGTAATAATGTATGTTCGGACTTACTCTATATTGTATGCCACAAATACGATCGCTATCAATATCAAGCGGTGACACTTGATTATCCGAAGACCTGTGCCATAAAATCGCTACTCCACCTTTACCAACCCGTCTATTACTGGGTGTATTTAATGCATTATCACACACGCCAAAGCAATTATAACTATTGTGTATGGCTTGCAGAAAATGTAGGTTATGCCGATATAGCCAGTGTTCAGATAATCCAAGGACTTGAATACTTTCTTTTTTCAGAAAATTATTCGCATACGATGCACTGGACATTATGCCAGTAGCGTTCCAAGTTGCAATATTTATTGTACTCATTAAAAAAAGACTGTAAGGATTCTTAGAGTTATATACATGTACAAGCAACGTAGATCTGGACCAGTCCACACCAGTGTGCAGGCGGATCCAGATATTCGCTGATTGTATATGGTACAACATAGTCCTAGATTGATCTGCAACCTTATCTGACAAACAGTAACACACACTATAAAATACAGAGCAGACTGATTAAAAAGAATGCATGTAGTGATCGAGTGTACCTCTATTGCTACAACTGTCGTGTACATTGTAAGAATCCACGCCAGAACATGTATATACTCCTCATATGTTTGAGAAAGATATCTAAGGTAATTTCTACCTGTATCCAAACAGTTGAGACTATGATTAACATTACGCACTGGGCGTTTGGATCCATGTTTCAATATTTTAAGCCAGCAGACCATATCTGTCCTATAGCGACCATGATAATATCGTCTGCACAGAAAGAAAACACATTCTAACAATTCTTTATATTGTACATGCGGAGCTTCTCCTCCTGCACCCGTTCTCTGCACAGTGTGAATTTCACAAATACTCAAATTGATTCCGATTTGCGCATTATTTGGAACGTAAAAGCATGAACAAAAGCGATCCTCGCCAGTCAACATCGTTGTGCAGGCCGGCGAGGATCTCCTCTGTTCATATATGTATTGACATGATTTCAGACACTGATCCTGCGTACAGCTAAACATTGAATATATAACTATCAAGCATAGAGTCGTAGATCGTAGATCTCTTGTCACAGCTGCCGTGTAATTTGCTAAGCATGAACAATAGCGATCCTCACCAGTCAACATCGTTGTGCAGGCCGGCGAGGATCTCCGCTGTTCATGTTTGTATTGACATGATTCCAGACACTGATTCTGCGTACAGCTAAACATTGAATATGTAAATATCAAGCATAGAGTCGTAGATCGTAGATCTTTTTTCACATGTGCCGTGTACTTTGTTAAGCATGAACAATAGCGATCCTCACCAGTCAACGTCATCGGGCAGGCTGACGAGGATCTCCGCTGTTCATATATGTATTGACATGATTTCATACACTGATCCTGCGTACAGCTAAACACTGAATATATAACTATCAAGCATAGAGTCGTAGATCGTAGATCTCTTGTCACAGCTGCCGTGTAATTTGCTAAGCATGAACAATAGCGATCCTCACCAGTCAACGTCGTTGTGCAGGCCGGCGAGGATCTCCGCTGTTCATTTATGTATTGACATGATTTCCGACACTGATCCTGAATACAGTTAGACATTGAATATGTAACTATCAAGCCTATGGTCATAGATCGTAGATCTGTTGTCACAGCTGCCGTGTAATTTGTTAAGGGTAACATGAACCCAGGCTTGCTTTCCTCAATTATTACATAATACTGAGAACAGCCGAGTCTCTGATTGTCGCGAGCCAAAGCACGAGACAACCAGAGGCTCGAATGTTTCAACAATAATTCTGGTGTTATGTAAACGTGACCATATCTTGACGCTGCAATCTCCACATAGCAAGCCAGTTGTAAGATCAAAGCACCAGCTCTGCTGATCACTATACCCACGGGCACGCTATCAAAGCCTACCAGTCCGGTGACAAGCAGTATTTTAATAAAAACTTTGACAGCTGATTCTAATTTAACAATTTTTAATAACTTGTATACGAGGGCAACCGCAGACACGCGGCTAGGAAACCTTCTCTTGTGCCAGGCGATAGTATCAAAGCTAGTCTGCACATCTATGCAGACCAGATTCAACCTAAATGTGTAATCTTTACGAAATAATAAATCTATTGGAGATAAACAGACAACTAATTCTGGCAACGAAATCATATAAACTAGAAAGTAAGAATATCTCCGCATATCTGCTTCAGCAACCTCCGTAAATTCAATATAGTGGAAAGTAACTGCCATTAAAAGCATGTCAATAGTCATCGTCAGCGTATTCAGCGCCATTATAATGATCTGAGTTGTTATAGTCATCTTTGTTCACAAACTTGTTGTACTGATTCTTGGTATACCAGCGTCTGCATGTTATTCCCTTAGGCCAGAAATGTTCCCTTAGGAGTAAGTGCCCCTTGTCAGAATCTACATTTATTCTGATGACCGCCCTATTCTGTCTATCGTACCGTCTTATACTTATCCACGACAGATTTACGCCTCTTCTCTTAGCAATGGTCCTTAAAACTTTCTCAGTAATTGTGGGTCTAAATCCACCGAGATAGAAGCGTGCAGTTCTGCGGCGTACATACATCTCGAAATCATCGTCGCAATCATCATAGTCGTGTTGCTCATCCTGATCAAACTCTCTCACGTGTGATTGATCGCGAAAATCCTTTCTTGATTTACCCTTATCCTCTCGACTACGGGATATGACCACAGGAATAGTACTGGAGTTTTGCTCTGATTTTCTTGAATTAATGTTACCTTTGACAGCCGCGCTGTAAGAGGTCGTGTTATCCTCATATGAAACGTCACCTAGTGTACTGTAACGATTTGACACAGGGCAGTGATATTGTGTGTTAGGCGCGCTTAATACGTATTGTTCAGCAATAAAAGATTTTTCTTCATTATTCTGATATACTGTTTCATCCTGTACCACAGCGGTTCCTTGTTGAATGGTACTCCTGTTGGAAACTTAAATTTGTCATTAGAACTCGTTTCTTGCCTTCAATCAGATTATTTAAGAAAGTACTGCAGATACGAGAATTTGTAAATGTGTCTCTTGATGTTGTATTCTACGAGATTGTGTCCCTAAAATAGAACTGTTCACACAAATAAAACTAGGATACTTCAAATGCAGCTTACATGCCTCAAAAAGAGCAGAACTACATTTGGTTATATTTAGCTATTTTATTAAAACACAACTTGCCTTTATTGACTTTCGGAAATTTCCAAAATGTCGTATCTGCAATCTCGTATATTTTTTAAAATGTATCACATTATGCATGAAACATAAACTCCTGCCAATGTATAACTTGCATCAGTTAAATAAACTTAAATATGTTTTCAGTCTGAAGGTTAGAAGAATAATGCAAAAAGCAAAAAATCCAGAAAGTTTTTTGTCTCTCCTGTAAAATTTACTAAAGTGCATTTAAGAGGTTATGTAAACGAACCAACGATTTGAATGTGATGTCTTGTCGGGTGCAACTCTGTTATCATAATGTTCTTTTACAATATTTGATATGCACAGGTCAAGCTAATAAAAAAAACTTACTTATATAAGGCAAAATTACTGGAACTTAAAAAAGTAGGTTAAACGTGTCTTTATCCAGTAGTCAGGGTCACACAATTGGATTTGTCACAAAAGCGATAAATGGCAATCTCTTGTAAAAAATCATAATGTTGATACTAACGGTTACTGTTTTTGGGGACTGCATTATCACTGCTTAGTGTAAACATGGTCCTGTTTACAGTAGCGGGAGCGATATCTCCCGTTATTGACCCATTCTCACGTAGAATTGCCAAATCGACTTTTGAAATGATGATTTTTCAACTCCAACCTTTGCTAAAATAGTAATCACCATCAATTAATAGTGGGCCTGCCTGGTTCTATTACAAAACAGAAAATTTTTAACTTCACGGGAAATTTGGTATTTATGTATCCCAAAATTTGGTGGTATATGCGAAAAATGTAAGAATTTTAAAGTAGGGTGTCGTTACCTTAGACACAAAGAACGCTCAGCAATAGTCTGTTTAAATAAAAACTTGGTGGCCAGTTTTTGCCCTGACATTAAACATTATGAATCAATTAGTTTGCAAGTATACCTGCCAATTTGGTAGTCAAAATGCAAGTTCAATTTAAGTTTTCAGTCATGTCTCTGATAAAATTCAAGAAAAGAAAACTTCAGATTTTCTCACATATATTATCATCCATCTTATATTACAAATGATATATATTAAAAATCATAAAATATCATCTATGAACACTATATATATACTAATATTCTCTATCTAATAGAAAAGTAATATTCTAACTTAAATCTATAATCATGAACTGTCAGTTTACAGGTCCCTTGTATAACCTTATATCAATGATGTCAATAAACCCATACAAATGTTATTGAAAACTCTGACATCAGTCACCATGTGCAAGCCACCAAACTACCAGCCAATGTCACTACTATTATATATCCTCAGTCTTATCTAGGTCCACAAAGTTCATACGTTAAATTAAATCCACTTTGTAGTCCTTAACGTAAATTGTATCCACCACACATAACTACTATACTGTTATCCAATACAGTTCTAGTATTATGTGTTTAGCCTTACTAAATTCTCCACATAGAAAATCTAAGACATATACTCAATCACCTTCAAGTGACAAATGCTTATAGTTTAGAATAAGTATATTTCATCATATTCACTTATAAAGTATATTAATACAGATACGATAGATCCTTAATCAAAGTTATCTGTATTTCTCAACAACTCTGAATACTGGTATCTTGACATCATTCAACAGTATATTTCTATTAAAACCAAGCTATACTGTATTGACACTTCTGGTACACCATATGACTCACTTAATTCTGACATTTATATTTCACCATACTATCAATATACACGTGGGAACATTGCTTCAGGTAAAATATTTGGCTATACTCTCTATACAACATGCTATTCTTAGGTCCAGCTCAAATCAGTCACATTTCTGTCGGACTATGACATTCAAATCAGTCACTAAAATTATCAAAATATCTCTCCAAGGGGAAGAAACTATAGAGTGCACGCAAGGTTTCCATTCCAATTTAAGTTCATTCAAGGGAAATAGCTCAAATATGTACGACCTGTTCACAAAATATTGAGGAGTTCGAGGTACGAGCCCTAGGACAGATTTTATAATTTGTGACCTTGAACTTTGACCAAAATAGAATATCAGTGATCTGAAAATGTCTTTGTAATTAACATGCCATAGGCAATCAGTTTGGTCAATATGAACATCCTCGGTCAAAAACTGAATATCTTTTTACGTACGAAACTGACTGACAGACGGGGGCGGATGACAGAAAGAGCGGACGGATAAAATTGTTAAAATACTTTGACAAACACTACGACGATGCATTAAGGATTTTCATTTTACGATACTGCATTTCTTTAGTCGTATTAATTTCTGGCTCTAAATAGACTAGTACAAATAAGGATGAAACTAACGACTATCGACTAATGACTAAAAACCAAACTCACTGTGTATAATAGTCTACACTGTTCTAATCATAAAAAAGTGACAGCTTCGAGCTATAACCTTTATAGTAAAGTTGCTAGCAAACATGACTCGTAGGCTTGTGGTAACGCGTT